>JAFMSR010000013.1:488774-498855 GCA_022818135.1 Saxidomus purpurata
TTGATATTTTGTAAACACACAAACTCCTGTATTTCTAAGTCATAAAATACGTAATAAAATAAAGGGGCGCAACTTTGTAAGTTGATAAAATCTATACTATAACTTACACCAGCGAACTATAACGGACCTTATCCGTACTGTAAGAAGTTCTTGCTTGATACTGCAGATTTCATAATAGCGCGCCGTTTCAGTGTTTGTTGCGTATCGATGAATGACTAAAGCGCCTGTGGGCGGAGCTACATTTTGCACAGTACTTAGAAGTATGCGTCTGTGTGGACACAGGTCCACGACACAACTGAGAAAAAATATAAATCGGTCATATTATTTACGGCATTCCATAGTGTTTAGTCGGTGTTTACGTACATGGAGATCACTAACAGATACTGGTCTTTCTGTGTGTGCTAGAGTCCCATCAAACAAAGGGATATACGCATACAACATGTACGTGTAAATCCGGTACAAGTGTCATTTCACCTACATACATGTAGTGTCGCAGAAGTAGAAAGAATAAAAAAATATTGTTAATATGCATGCGATTTCGCTCTTTCATACTAGTTTGTCTATAAATTAAATGATCCGATCGCAATACTCGCTTAAAGCATGATAAAATACGACTATACTCCCAGCCGCGCATGCTTTGCACGTGCATATTTGGCTTACAAGACTGCTAAAATGATTCTGTCACTGAAATGACAAGACGAATGTTGATGCAAAGCATCAAAGACGCCGCGCATGTTTTAGAAGCATGACTTGGACAGGTTTCTCTATAAAATCAGCGAACCCTTTTTACTACATAAAATGATCATTACCTCTGTGTACTTTTTGTTTATGAAACTGATTCATAAAAATAAACTTTTTATTAGTTACTAGCATAATGCTAAATCCTTGTGTAACTTCCATATTGTTAAATACCCCTTTTTTCACAACATTAATTATTTTCGGATGCTAATTTTACACTGGCTATTTTTAGATAGACAAAACTATTTATAACCATGGCTCCTCCCACAATTTCACTGACTACAGGTCGGTTTATAGGAAGCAGAGGCAAAAAAAACTATATAATGAGCATGCAAAATTTCTAGGGATGTATTTTGACAAAACCTTATCATGGAAAATGCACGTAGAATACATGTCGAAAAGATGTCTTAGAGACTTAAATATCATAAGAGCAGTAAAAGGGAAATCGTGGGGCACAGACAAAAAATGCCTTCTGAATATCTATAAGGCCCTCATCTTAAGCAAAATCAACTATGGCAGCATAGTTTATGCCTCCGCTAAAGATTCACAACTAAAAACAGTTCAAAGACTACAAAACAGGGCACTAAAAACCATTATAGGATGTCCGAGGCACACCCCCACCCTCCCTCTACATACCGAGACTGCCATGATTCCACTGCCTCTGCAAAGAGAACTTCAAGCTCTAAAATACTGGGCCAGAAGCTCCAGACTGGGCCAGAACTTACCAATCAACGATGAAATTTGTGACCAACCAGCATATTTTTATAAGACAAAGAGTAATAAAAATTCAAAGGAACCTTATTCACAAAGCATTAGGACATTAATCACAGAATACGGCCTAAGCGAAACCCAAATTCAAGAACCGTGCTACGAACAACTTATCAATATTGAAATGCCTGAGATTAACCTAGATTTAGTAGGGAAAATTAACAAAGCAGAAGATAATGAAAGAAACAAAATTATTGCAAATTTAAACATTATTAGACACTTTAGAGACTTTACTCAAATTTATACAGATGGTAGTAAAGACCCGTCCAAACAAATAGCAGGGGCGGGTATAGTAGTTATAGCAGAAGACGGCACAATTCTACATAACAAGAGTCTGAAGCTTAACCATCAAACTTCAATATTTACATGTGAATTAGCAGCAATAGATTATGCAATAACTTATTGCAAAGAAAACTATATTTCAAAAGCAGTCATTATTAGCGATAGTCTGAGTTCTTTATTAGCAATAAAATCAGGTCAGTCTCATAGGCAAGAAATGATTTACAGTATTTTAAAATCCGTTACAGCCATAAAGCATAGAGGGGACGAAATTCAATTAATGTGGGTACCGAGTCATGTGGGCATAAACGGAAATGAATTAGCAGACGTCAAAGCAAAATTCGGCAGCACTTCCGGTACAGAAATTCCTATTAAGCTCAGTGTACCGGAAGTCTACAGCATCATAAAAGATAAAGTAAAACAAAAATATCTACAGCAATGGGAAACTTACTGCTCAACACATAACATAGAAATTAATATTAAACCGCCTAGTAAATTACAAACGTACCATCATGATAGAAAAATAGACACAATGTATACTAGACTTAAACTTAAAAGTAGCTATCTTAAAGGGGACCGATACATAGAAGACAAAAACTGCCAACACTGTAACGAAATAGAAAATTTTGGCCATCTACTGTTTCACTGCCCATTATATTCGGAAGAAAGGAAAATATTTGAAACAAAACTTCTGAAATTAGAATTAATAACCATTACGGAAAAAACTCTGTTAGATCCACCAAAAGAAATAGCACAAGATATTCGCCTGGCCGTATTCGAATTTATCAAAAATATAGGATACAATGAAAAAATATAGATTAGGACTGATTACATAATTGACTGCTCGGCAAAACACCAGAACAAACATACACTGAAAACACAAACGTCACAGGTGACTTTTACGGAGTGTTAATGCCGCCCGGCAAGCACTCGAACCCACACACCCACATGGTCGTACCAAAAGACCAAGGGGAAGTATGATGTAGTACACGGACTGCGCAAGTGTAGATCGACTAAAAACCGTATCTTACCCTTTATTTGGGACTCCCACCTTAACGAAATAATGCGTAACTCGCAATGGGGGAAAAACGGTACTTGGACTCTGCAGGAGCATGGTGCGCGGAATGCATGGTGTTAGGCCTGAGCTCTATGACCCTATATACAGTACACAGCACACAACTCACACAACTCTATATTTGATAAAAGTACATAGGGGTAGATATGGCAAGTCTATTATAGATTGTAGATATGTTATTTCGTAGATTAGATTAGAATAGACAAGTCAGTATCGCATTTTAGTGACATAAAACAAATATTTCCACACTAAGAAACCCCTAACACACTCTCTGTAAACCAGGGGTGTCCTGTAATTTACCTTTAAGTAGTTTAGTATACTTTATTATACATGTATATATGTTAGCAAGAATGAGCTTCCGGTACAGAAAGGTCAAGGACATCAAACCCCCACCTCAGGTGAATCTTTTAGACAAAACACATATCTAAAACACTGAATTCATATACCTCCGGAAAAAATGAAAATTTTATATAAAAAAACTTTAGAACTAGATAAGGGCTACCCAACACCCTAGCCATAACTATAAAGCACGATTTAGTAAAGATTTGAAATGAAAATAGAAAAGATTGAAAAAATTAGACAATTTTATTACAGATAATTTATTCCGCGATTTTCCAAAATTTTGTAGCATAAAAGACAATTTATAAAGGATACAAAACATTGACAGTTTATATTTCGACCAAATTATATTTAGAATAACAAGGACCAAAGATATAACACAAAAAACCGTAAGAAAAAAGCTTTATTTAAACAAAATCGGCAAAAAATCCTTTTTCTCTATCTAAATATATAAAAAACACATGTATAGAATAATTACTACAAATACCTACCACGTGACAAACCCGGTATAAAGCCGACATCTTGACATGTGACGGAAGCTCAGTAGATTAGATAGTTATTAGTCATTTTATAGAAATATGTGAAATTAACAAATTTTTACTTTTCAGCGGTTCTAGTGTCTGAGTAAGAAATTTGATACCTACATAAGAAAAAATAGTGTCTGTGGCGACATACCATTATAACCCACGCATATACAAACCCCTGGTGAATACAAAAACAAACATACAACTAATAAATGTCCAAAATAATCACCAGGACAATGACTGGAAAAACGTAGAAAATAGAAATAATCACAATCAATGACTGCTTAAACAAGAAATGCATACTTAATGCCCTTATAAAAAGTCATAACTAACCAAAAACAGTGATTGATCCTATAACTAGATACCCCAGACATTGCAGAAAATGCATAAAACACTACTTATTTCCTAAATGGAAGCAGTAATCTACTGTCAAAAAATAGCCGGATCCAAAAAAGCCAAACGCGCACCTGTTATAACTCCATCCGGTTCATGCGCACTAAAAGTCGCAGTAGGTCACCCAAAACCAACAAGTAGGTCAGGTCAAGTAGTACGAACAGCAATGTTAATCTTAAAAAGCATATCTAACTTTCGCAATTGTATTTTCGAACCAATAAAGATGTGTAATATAAGATCAAAACTACATTAAGAATAATCTTACTCAGGCACGAAAAACCCAATCACTCACAACAAAGAAGATGTGAAAAGTACTGGTTAGTCAACCAGGATCAGGAATAGTAGTTCACCAGCATCTGTCCGAGGACCGAATCGCCGATCATGCAAATCATGATCTACACTTACTTCTTTTATTATTTATAAGTAAAAAATAAAACAGATTAACAGATTAAAATTAAAATTTCCTTCTGAAACAATTAAAAAGAATTTCTCACCAAAATTCCACAAAACTTTAATAAAATTTCTATTTTACGAACTCATGATCTACAGCAACATTCATATATTTAAAGACAAATTTTGGCATTTTATCTAATTTATGATACAAATGATTCAAATAATTACATTAATGACTGTGCTTTTTCAACAGTAGTAGACCGAACTGGCGGCCATTAGCACCCTGCTGATTGGTTATATCATTTTTGTCTCTCCTGGCTCAATGGGTTAATTCGCTATCCGATTTTTGTTTCTAGCTCCGGTAGTAAACAACCAACTAGTAGAAGTCTCTTTATAATTTTCTATTGTACACCATTATAATTAAAGAAGTAAAGTTAACAAGTAGCCTGTGCGGTTGCTGGCTTATTTGGCTTTTAAGGGGTTTTTATATTTTCAAAATTTCAGAGTAGGAACATAAGTCAAACTTTCATGCATACTTTTTAACTTGTTCAAATAAGTAAAACCATCTTTTCGGACAACATTTTATTCTATCATTCAGGACAATTAAAATTTTTATCATCACAAAAAGCTAAGCAAAATAAAAATAGGACAACACTTTATTAAAGGGGATTTTTACTTTACAAAACAAACACATATAACATCTAGTATCAAAATTTTCTAAAAACTGTTAGGCTACCACGATCCAGACATACAAACTAGGTCCATCACACTTAGATCTCATTGGTCGCCGTGATTGGCCTACTATTTGGTAACCAATCAAATACAACCTTTGGCTATACTGGCTGGAAATTGCAGTCAGGTAAATTTCTCCTATTTCTGGCTTCAAAATTTTATTTTTTAGGCATGACGGGAGACATGCCGGGGTCTCATCCAAATATTAAGCTAACATAAGTGCTCTTTTGGACGGACCTTGATAAAATTCTCATCAAATCAAATCAAACCTGTGCAAATATGATTTACACCGGGTCCAAATATTGTGAAAAATAACTATTTGTAAAACAGATATACCAGCCCCTCCCTCCCTGTAGCTGGTAATGTGGATTATTCTTTCTTTCTATTCCCGAAGCGTATACACTCTAGCAATAATGGCGGAAAGAGATGAAATCCACATGATTAATTATGCTGTGACGTATACATTTTACAGAACTTCCATTGGCTGAGTATTGTTTTTATTTACAAATGATGGAATGGAATTCCGTTAGGGCCCTACGTATTGCATAGTTGGGTGAACGGTTTTTCTTTACAGTTTCAATATTATAGTCTAATATGTAGTAATTAAAATGGGTTTTCATTGATTTTTCGCGTTGGCGCCATGTATTCTATTATCTGAGTGGTTTAAGATAGCAAAACATCTTCCGAATCGCGTCAATAATCTATGTAGCAAGAAATGTAGCAAAGACCGTTAAATTTTGTTTAGTTATCTGAAGACAGGATTTATATCTATCATGTACACTTTTCACGATTAGATTATTTCTACAATCCCTGCTGAAGATATCTAGCGCACAAGTCATCAAAGTCGTTGCATAAAACTGGAGAAACCGTCACTGGAACCGGTAGTAAATGCAGCTTGTAAAAAAAATGTAAAACGTTTACCTATACCGGTAGTCCAAACATTTATCCCCTTATCATGCTTGTTTTTGAATTTTGATGTTTATTTTTTGCATCTTTGTTAGCATCCCTTTCCTCAATGAATTTAAAAAGTGACATATCATAAAAGTGAAAACTGAAAATAATAAATGCAGGACCTATACATCACATTGCCAACAAGTTGACATATCGCCAGTACAAATGAAATTTACTCTTTGTTTTATAAGTACATTGTTGTTTCGTTCACTTCATTGGTGACGCTATTGAGCCAAGTTTTGATGTTTCAATTTGTGGTTTTTTTATCGACAAACGATTTTACTTTTCGCAAGTTTGTACAGCGATACATTTACCTGTATCTGAGATGGTAAACGGAAGTTTGCTATACTGTACAATGTATATAATTTACCGTTAATTGGTAATTTCTGTGGTCAGTCATTGATCTAGACATTTTTTTATAAATTTTACGAAAGTGAATTTCGGTTTTCTCGTAAAATACAGTATTTTCTTTGATGATGATGCTGATGATGTCGCTTCAGAAAGGATTCCCCATATGAACAAATATCAGGGTGGATGACCCACGTGACTTTTGGGTAAAGGCGACGACCCAAAATGTCAACAAATCACCTCGATTCAGGTAGGTTTTTTGACGATAACTTTCTTAATACTGGGAGAATTTTTGTATTTTTTTCAGCATAAACCCCGCCATGAAGAGTGCTTTCCTCGGTTATATAGTACTGCCTGTAAAATATTAAACTTTTCCTGTAAATCCTGACCAACTGAATTCTCGGATAGTGACAGTAGGGGTAAAGTACACGGGTCCTGACAAAAATATTGCTTAAATGGATATTTCCGTAGATTACCTCTACGGTAATCATATTTTAAACAAGATTTATGAATTTCTAATGTTTCAGAGTGTATACTTTTATTACTAGTAATGTTTTTACAGAGTAAACCTGAAATAAACCGAAATGATAAAGTACACGGGCATTTTAGATTGGATAAAGTACACGGGCGTTCTGCAGTACAACTTCTTGTTATTTCAGTTACGATGTTAAAACTCATCATATAAAATAAATTAACTGGCAACATATTAAACAATGATGTTTTCAATATGGATGTAACACTTATCGGCGCAGCAACAATGTTACAAGGTAATTTCGCGCTTAAGACGGTACAAAATCTGTAGAACTTTTAGTCCAAATGGCGCGAGGATTCAGTATTTCCGTACTTTTCCATAAAGAAGCAGATATATTTGTAAAAAATAAACTTATTTGTGTAATGCCAGAAAAAAGAGTTTCACTGTTCCATTTACATAAAATATTCCCGGCTTACTTAACCATTTTTGTTATCGGTGCTTGATAAAAATGACCCGATTTTTGGAAAATTAACGACGCAAACAATATAAAATGTGTAAATTACAGGCTGTAGTTCTGGTTGCGTTATAAATTATTTCTGTACGATTGTTATTTTTGCCGTATGTTGTTAATTTTTTTAAGAAAAATGGAAACTAGTTCAATAGGCAAACTCTTCAAATATAGAAAACACCTAATGGAACATGAGAAGGGGCACGATGGACAGACACCATACCGTTGTTGTGGGAAGAACGAGCTTCAATTCGGTCCCCCATTTAACAAGGCACAGGTAAGGTCTGTATTATTACGCTGTAACAAAATGACTTATTATAGTCCATATAAATGGGGGTGACGCTTCCACTTTTTGACATTATGTTGCTTACTCTGAATGTCCGTCACTTTAGAACTAAATGAAACTTTCATAAGTAATATATTCATCTGCAGCTGGCGGTCTATTTGTGTCTCTATCTGTTAATAAGCATAAAAGTAAACGATGATAATCAATTTGTACATGTTTACGCGCGAGGTGAGTGGTTTCTTTACAATCCGTTTAATCGTAACGATATATTCATACAACAACATTGCGCTGAATTAACCTTTAAACTACGCTTACGTCCATAAAAGTTCAATTTGGACTGGATCTGATAATTACGGTTATATGCCTTGCTTTATCAAATTTCGCATAGATAACAATGGTACATAAAACGCATTCTTTTCTCAAACTTGAAGAGAACCTAATACTATGTGGCCACAAGTTGTTGGTCAGGTTAGATTATGGACCAGATTTGGTTTTCATGTCAACAGTTATGTTCAAACTATATCAAAACTTTCGGAATTTATGAACAGGCATTATGGACTATTATATTTGTGGATTTTTGTTTTAATTTTGGCAAATGTAGCAGCTTCAACCACTGAATTTACTGTATCCGGTGTAGCGAATACGACGCGTTTTCTGCGGTTTTGACGCACTCATTTTGTCAATGACGCAACAGAAATAGCAAAGAGCGTCTTCTATGACGCAATTAAAATGTGTATGATCAAATTACTACAAAAACAACATTTCAAAACCTCTCAAAACGCTTTGAAATGCAAGATAAATTGTTGATAAAATACGCTTCCGGTATGGGATATGTCTAGTTTTGACCCTACTGCGTCGCCGTTGTCGTCTGATTTCGGATCGACCCGCATTTTGTACCATTGCGTTTTTGTGTGTGTTGATTCCTATGATACCGTCATCATAGATCGTAGACGCACAACAAGAGATGGTCGACGAACCTTAATAAGGGAAACAAAAACGTCTTTCTGAGTGATTTTAATGATCATTTTGTAGTCATTTCGATCAGACTGTCACTATTGAAAGGGGTTTAAGTGTGCCAAATAATATCCAAGTTTAATGTCTATGGTTGAAAGCACTTATGAAAAATTCGCTTTGTGGACAAATTTGACTTTTGAGATGCAGTGACAAAATGGAAAGCATCCAAAGAGAAACACCTGTTGTCTTGCCAACCCTTTGATTACCCACCATTTTGTGATGTATCACATGCAGTTTTACAGAAGTAAACTGAATAAAACTTCTTTAATACATAGTCATGCCTTTTATTTTTTACAATAAAGGGTATGACCCTCGGAGTTTCTAAATGACCCCCAAATTATGATAAAGGGAATTGGCACCCAGGGTCTTCCTCCTCTATGAAAGCCGGAAGTTGCAATATGACCATAGCTGTTGGGTGCGACGTTAAATCAGAATTAATTCGCACAATACAATCAACCTTATGGGCATATCCCATAACTTTTGAATGACATTTAAAGTTGTTCAAACCATAGTTTTTCAGTTCAGTTTTGTCAAAATCCATTTTTCAGTTACGATTCACAGCTTAATACTTCATAGGGTAGTTGAACATAGTCACTGAATGACATAATGTAAGCACATGGGTTCCTATCTCAAAAGTAAAGTTTACACAAATGAAAGGTCAAAATTTGTGGACAGTTAGGTCTCCAGTTTATAACTTTACTCGTGCAAGGGTTGTCCTGATATTCACACATGTATGTGTACAGTCTATGTTGTCCTGATATTTACACATGTATGTGTGCAGACTGTGTTGTTCAGAGACAATCGATACTCCAGCACTTTCAGTCCTTTGATTTACTTCTTGACCAAACACAAGATGTGATAGGAATGATGATGCATTCTGAAAAGTACCACCCTGAGTACCTATTCTCACTTTTGCAGGTGCAGTGCTCACGGAGACGTCAAAGCCCACATTTGCGTGAAATGTGGTAAATCATTTGCCTAAGTGACAGACTTGAAACGTCACTCCGATTATGGAAATACATTTTTTACAGCGTAATAATACAGATTTTACCTGGGCCTTGTTAAATGGGAGACCGAATTTAAGCTCTTCCCACAATAACGGTATGGCGTCTTCCCGCCGTGCCCCTTCTCATGTTCCATTACGTGTTTTCTGTATTTGAAGTGTTTGCCACACTGTTTACATTTCTTAAAAAAATTTACAACATACAACAATCATTCTCGTACGTCCAGAGCATTCATTAAATAAGTTCATGTTTGTCTG
>JAFMSR010000013.1:499355-535274 GCA_022818135.1 Saxidomus purpurata
AAAATAAAAACAAACATCGGCAACGAAATTATTTTCTATAAATTACAAACAAAAATGAGATATACATGTACACTGAATAACTTGATTTACATTATGACATGTACCCGAACAATCAGCTGAAGTTGACTTTTGTGTACTCAAACTCCAAAAACATTACATCATCGCATAACTGAAAATGACAGCAACCCTGCATAATCTAAATTTTCGTCTCAAGATTGATATTTTTTTCTGATTTTCCATCACCTGGCCGTGGAAAGAGAAAATGTTGTTAAGCAACAAAAAATTATGACTGTTCAACATGAAACGGATTATACCCAGAAGACAGGGCTGTCTTAATTAAATCTATAATTGCTGTCTTTCATATACCACTTATGCAATTTTCAAACATCTGCAACAAATTTTCAAGTCATCACGTCTGTAAAGCCTTTGAGGGGAAAAACAATTACAGCAAAGGGAGATTACCTCTGCTAGTGGTGGGAAGTTAAGCAACCTATAGTTGTGGGCCTTGAGAAGTTCTATCTCAGTCTGGAAGAGAAAATGACATGTATAGTTAATAGCAAAAAGTGAAAAAAGGAACGCCAGTATTGCAAGCAATACAAAAGTCCTCTATTTTATGTTGCCATGGCAACCACAAATTTCATCTCATGAAAAATTAAATCAACATGCCTAATCTCCAGATCGCATATTATCAATAATATGCCAAGTTTCATCATCTGAGCTTGGACACGTTTTCTTTTTGTGTTGTCTGAGATTTCTGGAGGAACGTACTCACAGACAGATGGTTCCTTTAAGTGATTTATTAAATATCGAAGTAGCTACTATAATGATAGGTAGGTTCCTCTTCTGTAACATTGCAACATTTTTCAAAATTTCTTTATTTCATGAAACAAGGAACCTTTCTATTTGACAAGGTTTAGTATAAAACAAGACTTTTTTTATCTTAATATTTTAGGCCAAAAAGCCCAGGATAACAAAACATTAAAGTAATATAAAATATAGAGTAAAAAATGATTATAATTAAAATAGCGATCTTGCATGTGAATGAAAAAACTCGCGAATAAAATTTAATAGAAAATTGCACAAATAAACAACTCACAAATATAAAGACTTTTACAGTTACACAGATCTAAAGTCCAATGTCACCTTACCTACTTAAATATGCTGACTATCAATGTAAAATTTATGCGATAAATCCTTTTCATGAACTCTGATATGGATTGTAAAACATAAATTGACACTTCACTTACGAATAGTTCATATCTATGTCCGAGTGAAGTTATTCCCATGTTGTTTAGATCATCCTGACTCAGGTTCAACAGAACTTTCCCAGGGACGTTGTGCTGCAAGAACAAACCCGCGTATTCCAAAAGATCAGGATTGTGGGCTGAAATATAAGTAACAGGAGCTATCTTATTTATATGCCAGTTTGAACACAGCTTTTCAGCACTACAGTCGTGTATTCAGGGAGCCGTCAGAAGTCTTGGACATTATATGACCATGGCAAACACCCATTCCTTTCCCAACAGCAAAATTGGCGTATTTATTCACACTCTTGGCTTAAAAGAAATAAAAAACAGCTGACTTTCCATAGTTTTATATAATTCTGTGATACTTTTCTGATCCTCCATAAACCAGAAAAAAAGTTAAAATGGAAACACCAAAAGGGCTTTGACCGTCAAGTGTGACCTTAACCTTTGAGGCAAGGACCCCCGAGTATTCAGCTTTCCATACTAGCCGGCAGTGCTCTTCCATTCTGTGACACTTGATTCAAATTCCATAAACCCAAGTTTGGGATTATGACCACTAAGTACAACATTGATTTTTTATCAAAGAACCTGTGTGTTTAGCATATAACAGTTTCCCTTAATGCTTCACAATATTTTAGACAACTTTAATGTCTAAGTAACCACTAAGGGAACGCTTACCTAAAGATATCTGTTTTATCCACTGATGCTGAAAACAGAAAACATACATGTCTGGAAAAAACTAATCCTAGTTAAGCAAAATAGGTATCAAACATTTACATCCCTAATTTTCTAAAATGGACTTGTCCACTTTTCACTTTGGACTGCACGATTTCCTGTTGATAGGGGTGCCTACTGAAAATTTACTGAATAGCAAACAGTGCAGATCATGATCAGATTTTGTAGACATATGCACATTCTGTTTGTGTGAAACACTTTGGTTGCTTTTCCAAATATCATAAATTAGGCAAAAAATATGATGTAAATGAATTTTGATCTTTTGGAATTATTCGTGTTGAAATCAGCACATTTCTGTACAATAAAAGTTACTAGTATTCCGTACTTCACAAATTTTATTGCGAAAGTCTACATAATATTCTATCATACCTTGTAAGAATAAGACTTTTTTTACAAAATAAATAGTACTGGAATAAGCCAATGCGCCCTATCAATTACTCAATAACCGATTAAGGTTTAAGATTCGAACATATTGTAAAAATGTCACTTACCACGTCATATTCAGTCCAAGTGTTAACATCATGTGAATCAAGCGCCTACAATAAAAAATACATTTCTGGATATCTGCTTTAATACTTTTAAAACTAGAGCTTTTCCTAAGTTTGATTGATATCCCCACCACTGCACCTAGACTTATATAAAAGAATCACAATAAAATCTCAAGAGTCTAATAAGGATGAGTATATAAGGGGAGATAACTTGTAATTAGATAAGCAACAGAGTTATGCACTAAATGGTATAAGCATGTACGAAGTTTAAAACTATTTATACAAACTTTTATTTTATGTTTTTCGGTGGTTTATCGAAATATAACGGTGAATTATATCCTGATAAACTCACTGTTCACTCAGTGAAATTATCAAAATCTGTTACCCAGATTAATGTCAAAAAGTATACCGAGCGTAATGAATGCCAGAAACCATACTACGATGCCGTCGTTGAAATGGTGTCATGTTTGCGATGCTTTCTGGTGACATTTCTTGCAATTTTTGACATTTTATTAAAATAAACTCAACAAAAGAAGAGTTTGAGACATAAAATTAACAGAAAAATTGTTGGTATCAATGTCATATCACGATAATTACACTCGTGAACACCAAAAGTAGTTATTTTCACTTGTGGCTGCACCACTCTTGAAAATATCACTTCTGGTACCCACTCGGTGAAATAACATGATCTTACACCGAAACCAACAATTATCCTCTATATAATGAGGGATACTTCGTTAAACAAGTAATTCCTACATACGCAACCCCTTCTTCCCTGTAAATCTGTCTGTAGTGTAATTATATATTAATGAGTCACCCCAAATGTTCTGTCAATGCTCCAATGGCAGAGACTGATTTCACATTACAATGTTCTTTTCTACAGAATGTTAAAACCGTATTTTGCAGATACCTGATTAAGTGAAGACTCATTTCTTCACAGACTATTTCAATCTTTTCTAGTCAAAGTCAGTAGAGTGTAGAAACAGTGAACTGAGAGACAATGTTATTCAGTGCATTAATTCTGTGATAAATATCTGATTTTACAATCTCTTTATTATCAAAGTAACATTATTATGTCTTTTATTTAACTTTTGATAATATGCTTTAGATTTAGAATTTATTGTTTTATCATTCTTAAACTACATTTATTAATATTTTTAATGTTTTGATATAATAGTGTACAACGCCATTGAATATGTATTTTATGTAGAAATAGGCGTTTAAGCAAATAAAACAGTTTCAGTTTCAGTTTAAGTGAGAACAACCTCCACATATTTATATACATGAAGAGAAAATAAATTTGTATTTCTTACAGAAGATTTAAACTTTAGCCTGCTTGCAGCAAGTGACTTTGCAATGTGACCAGTCCAGATCATGATCAACAAATACATACAGCCTGATCATGATCTTCACTGCTTGCCATTCAGTCAGTAGTACATCGTCAATGAGCACACCTCAGCACAAATAATGGCACAATCCAAATCAAAAGATGGACCAGTCCATTTCAGAATTTAGTGGGGAAAGGGTCTACAGAAAGATACTTACAGCAACATATAACTGCTGCTCTAAATCTTTTTCTCTCGCCATCAGTTGTATCTCTCTCTCCCGGAGTTGTCTTTCTTTGCTCGTTAACTGGCTCTCGGCCTTCTTTAATCTATGAAGGGTGGATTCTATTTCTAGCCTACAAATTACAGTTATCAACATTTAGTAAATGTTAAAAGACAAGATTTAAATATGTATGGTCAAAATAAGGCAAAGTCTAAAAGCCTAGTAATAGATTTTATACAACTAACCTTTTTTTTGAGAGCACAAAAACTTGAGAAACTTCTCACAGGATTTCAAGGCTGAATGTATGCTTATTATTTCATATGCACTTACACTAGTTTCACTTTCACCCCTTGATTTTTTTTGTGTTGTTTTACAAGCTACAATAAGGAAATGTCCAAGTGATATTGTTACAGGAATTAAGATCTACAGAAAAGAATTCAGTAACTCTGGTAAAACCAAAATGAACAAGCTCCAGGCTTGGGGTTTGATGTCAAAGGCATTAAATATTGTACCAAAATTTATTAAAATACTCAAAACAACTTTTAGACACAGCTCTGGACGGACCAACGGACAATGCAAAAACTATATTCCTCGTCCTTGAAGGGGAGGTTAATTACTGTGAAAACATCAAATTTCACAAGAGACTAATTTTTAAAAAATTTGTCTGTGAAGGAAACTGTGACTTTAACAAGAGCTGTCACATGACAGCACGCTCGACTATTCGAAAGCTTGTTGGTAAAATGGGGTTTTTGTCTAAGAACAGGAGTATTGTGTAATTGTCTATAAGAATTAAGGTCAAAGATATGAAACTTGTTCAAAGACCTTTGTAAATGTACATTACATTCAAAGCCTTACTCTGGATTCTGCAAGCCAACTGGAGGGAGGATGGGGGGGATAATTTCAAAGAAATACATGACCTTGTATATTTGATCATGAATAATTTTGTAACTTTTCAAAATTGATATGTATAGAATTAAAAAAGCATGACCGCTTCATGCTGCATAATTATTCTATGACATTTCAAAAGAAAGCCATTTTGAGTATTTCTATTTTAGTCTGGAAAAACTGTGACAAAATTCTAAGTTAAAAAGGGCATAAATATGTCAAAAATCAAAAACATTGGTGAAGATGTTGACAGTAAATACGTTCGATAGTATTCTATCTTTAACAAAAAATTCAAAGTTAAAAAGGGACACAAATCTATCAAAAATCAAAACAGAGTTATACAGATTGTTTCCTCTTGTGTAGATGTTGATGGTTGACACATACTTTGAGTTTCAAGTCAATACTTTTGATAGTATTCAAGATATTTGACTTTATAAAATCTTTTACCAAAAATTCTAAGTTAAAAAGGGGCATAAATCTGTCAAAAATCAAAACAGAGTTATGGGGATTGTTTCCTCAGGTGTAGATGTTGATGGTAAACATATATTTTGAGTTTCAAGTCAAAACCTTATATAGTATTCAAGATATTTGAATTTACAAAAAAAAATTACCAAAAATTCTAAGTTAAAAAGGGGCATAAATCTGTCAAAAATCAAAACAGAGTTATGAGAATTGTTTCCTCAGGTGTATATGTTGATGGTAGACACATACTTTGAGTTTCAAGTCAATACCTTTGATAGTATTCAAGATATTTGAATTTAAAAAAAAACTTTAACCAAAAATTCTAAGTTAAAAAGGGGCATAAATCTGTCAAAAATCAAAACAGAGTTATGGGAATTGTTTCCTCAGGTGTAGATGTTGATGGTAGACACATACTTTGAGTTTCAAGTCAATACCTTTGATATTATTCAAGATATTTGAATTTATAAATTTTAAAAACTTTAACCAAAAATTCCAAGTTAAAAAGGGGCATAAATCTGTCAAAAATCAAAACAGAGTTATGGGGATTATTTCCTCAGGTGTAGATGTTGATGGTAGACACATACTTTGAGTTTCAAGTCAATACCTTTGATAGTATTCAAGATATTTGAATTTATAAAAAACTTTAACCAAAAATTCTAAGTTAAAAAGGGGCATAAATCTGTCAAAAATCAAAACAGAGGTATGGGGATTGTTTCCCCAGGTGTAGATGTTGGTGGTAAACATATAGTTTGAGTTTCAAGTCAATACCTTTGATAGTATTCAAGATATTTGAATTTATAAAAAACTTTAACCAACGCAGACGCCGACGCCGACGCCGGGGCGAGTGCAATAGCCTCCTTATTCTTCGAATAGTCAAGCTAAAAACCTGAGGAGACCAATTTTGCCGTTTGTTCAAGATTGCGGATATGATATCAATAAATTCTGGCTCTGATTTTTGTGCTTTTTATTAAAACACTGAAAATTTAATTTTATGCTAATATAAACATAAACTAAGGGCATTAACAATATGTTAGAATACTTACTGCCAGATATTCTTATGATCCAGGAAGGAATTAGTAACATCTTGCATAGACTCTGAAAAAGTTTTTTTTAAAATATCAGTAATTAAAGCGAACCCTGTATACAACAGTCGTACAAGTTTGATATATATTGTACATTTAACATATACAATGTCCATGTGTGAAGAGTTCGAAAAGAATCATGTTATGTAACATTATATTCATTTATGGCTTACATTACACAAAAAGGAAAACAACAAATTTACAGCATTTCATCTACTGCATTTAGTTAACATACAGGAGTACTGAGATCTATTGCTAATACTTTTGGCATATGTAATTCACAAATGCTATAAGATGTGGGTTTATTTATTTTGCATAAGTAACTCAGAAGTACTTTAATAGCATTATTTAAGTTCCAACACTGAAAGATAACTTACTGCTTGATCTGGATTCACTCTGGTCACAGACACCTAAATGTTTCCAAACAACAAGGCTTCAATGACAGTCTTCCCGAAAAAAGTTAACAGCACAAATCTTTGCCTGACCACACAACAGAAACTATTGCGTAAAAGGTCGCAAAGTGTCCGACATTCGGTCAGACAGCAGCAAATATTTGCCTGAATGTCAAGCAGACAGGCACTTTTCGGGAAGACTGCAATGACAGAGTACTCACCATCATCTAGTATTATATCAAGTTTGTTAAGGATCTGCCGGAAGGATGGACGTTTCTTGGGATCCAGTTCCCAGCACTGACTCATTATTTTGGCAAAACATGGCGGACATTCACTTGGTATCGTCAACCTCTGGAAAACAAAACATTCAAGAGTGTACATGCTGTCTGTTAAGCGTAGATTCATTTAATAGTTAATGTGTTTTGGTATATTGAGCTTTTATTGAAGGTACCTAAACCAATGGACCAATGTGACAAGACAGATCATCACAAAGTGATTATATATAGCATTCATAAAACTTGTTTGAGGGGGGTATAAACATCCATATAAAAGAAGAAAGTAAATGCAACTTTAACGAGGGAACAAGAAATTGCATTGTTGTGTATCACTTCTTTTTTAACTTTATATTTGTTTGTTATAATATTAGAATACTGCTTAGGAGAAGGATCAGTACTAGACCCCTTGGTAGTCGGGACTCGGACCCATGACCCTCAATCAGTGAGAGGTTAAGTGATTACAAGTCAGCGACCATCACTACTTAAAAACAGAGACAGGTCATAAATAGTCTATAGCCTTAACTAACAAAATACACAAATGTTTATACCTCCTCTCTCTCAACCACCAGCCAGGCTACCTGGAAACCTTCTATACCACTGAATGGCACCTCATGCGTCAGTAACTCCCACAACACCTGTAACAAGATTGTAACATTTACTGTAAATTAGGTAACATTCGCAATGAAATAATTTTCACGAATTTCACACTTCGTTAATTTAAAAATCTTGCGAAAAACTCATTTCATATAGATTTACTATACGAGTATTCGACTTTAGCGAATTTAAAATTCGCGAATAAGTCTGTCTACTCAAAAATCGCGAAATTTTTGTTACATGAAAATAACCCAATTTACAGAATACACAAACCATAGAATGTACAAATCTTTTATTTATTATATCTTTAAGTCTTGTACCACATTTTAATGAGTGTTCAATAATTCTTGAGGAACATATCCAGGTCTTATTCTTCTTTGATGTTTGTGTTCAGAAATGTTTGCTTGGGCTTAAACATGAACATTTTTACTTTTTTTTCTTTCTGCTATTTAAAAGAACCGATGAAATCAATTTTTGAAAAAAATAATGCAGTAGATTTTTAACAAATTTTAACATAACTTTTACACCCTAATGATAAACAGCAAAACCCGAGTGAAAATTAAAGTCTGAGTCTTAAGTGCTGATGGCCAACACTTATTGTAAGTACATACACGATCATGATAAAAGGTTATTTACCGGTATTGCATTTTTTACACTCTGGTTATTCCAAAATTTACAAACAACACTGTTATATATAGCACTGGTAAGAAACAATACATACCACCCCGTAGGACCATGTATCACAGGTTTCCGACACAGGCTGGCTCTGTATCACCTGCAAATAGAATAATTACTGTTGAACCTGTGTTTACGGTCACCTCAATTTGACAAACACCTGCTTAATGCAACTTATACTTATGTATCTAAATTGACAACAATGGGCAACACATTTATGATGGTACCATCCTTTAGTGATACTTAACTTCCACTTACAGTCATGTCACTGGTCGGATAGAGTGCTCCGTTTGTTACGATAGCCTGATATAACAATATAAATATCTCGGTCCTCTGAAAATTGTCACAAGCTGAGTCTACTCTTAGTCTAGTGCATTTTTTTTCAAGTCAATGAATTTTATGCCCATAAATTCATCCTTGTGTACAGTATCAAACTGAGAGTGTCATGTAAAACTGTTTTTCGTACCAATATTTACCCTTCATTAATTTATTTACTCTTGATTGTGAAACAAGTTATAACAACTTTTATTAATCGCCTTTGATACTCACTCCAGATTGAATCAACCTTGAAGAGAGAGAGAGACAATTTGGAATATGTGTCTTGCCTAATGACACTACCACTACTTGGACACTGGTGGGGATCAAACCTTGGACCCTCCCTATCCTGACGCGAATGCGCTACGGCAGCATCAAGGCAGCTCCATTTACTCTGTGATATGTTCTTACCTCTGGAGCCATCCAAGGAAAAGTTCCTGCCAGGGACATCTTTGTTGTGCCTCCTGCAAACTTTGAGGCCCCAAAATCACAGATCTGTAATATAGATTAGTGGATTCCACATACTAGAGTTAAATAACTTATAGCAATAAATCTACATAGCCTGTTTCTAGCAGTATTCAACATAATATACATTGTGCCCATACTTGTGATGGTTACCAGTAATAACATTTACTGTATTTTTTGTGAGGGCAATATCTTTTACTGTTCACCATTTTCTGAAGAACAATATCATTAACTGTACTCTTTTTTTAGATGGGTAATAACACTTTCTGAGCTCTTAGAATAATAACATTTCCAGTGCTAAGAATTTAAATGTCACAAAATCATTAAACGACATATTTGCATTTATTGTTGGTCAGTCATACAGTCTTTTTCTCTTCTTTTGCCTCATTCACACTAAATCAGCACACACCACATTTTCCAAACAAAGAAATTAATGTCCTGATGTTCTAACTTGCGTAAAACTATATCAGCACAAAATGCAGAGTGTCAGCGTTTTATTTTTCTTTGTAAACACTTACCTTACATGTCCAATCTTCCGAAATCACAACTGTAACGATAAAATTGTATAAGCATGAAAGATATAATGTACAGATTTATCACTTATATCAAAAAAATAGATTTCAATCCAAAGCTAAACTATTTAAACTTTACTAAATACGCACATGTAAACTGACATATAAAATGTAGGTATCTTGCCTGTACCATCTTTCTTGGAAAGGACAAGAACCAGACTCCTCTCCGTCGTAAGAAACTGACAACTTTCTCACATAAAGAATTCGGTTCGTAGTAGAGCTCTAACCAATGACCTTAAATCAATGAAACATTAAGTGGTTACAAGTCAGTGGCGTTCACCATTTTGACCACGGAGATGGGTTCAAAGTATTCTAAATTTACAAACCAATCAATTTGTAACAAATCTCCCTGATCTTTATCACACAAATGTACAAAAAAATGCAAAGTAAGTACATACCATTTTTAGATTTAAGATCCCTATGTATGACCTTGACAGGTGATTCTCGGTGCAGATAGTTCATTCCTAAAAATAGAAACATGGATATGAGAAAGACTAGATGACCCAGTGCAAGTTATTTCATTTTCAATGCTGACAAGTTAAGTGGAATACATGACTTGTATCTTTCCAGCATCAGATTCAAATGAATACAGTAAACTCTGTATATAATGACTCCTGATATAGCAAAATTTCGGTTATAAGGAACACAATTTCTTGGCCCAAATTTTTGCCTTCTTTATCTTATATGAAAATGTTTTATGGATATAACATACTTCAGACATAAGGAACAAATTTTAATGGTCCCAACGAGTTTGTTATATATGGAGTTAACTGTATTGCTTTCAGCCTGCGTGGTAGAGGACCATCCAAAGAGTATTGATGCCATGATTCATCAACCATCCAGTGGTTTAAGAGACCTTGTTTGAAGAAAAACAGTAGAAAGAGTGACCGACCTTCCAAACTATGGTCGCCAAGTGATGAGCTATGAGTGGTCTCAATAGCACAACCCGTGCATAATATATACATGTACTTAGCTGAACTACATAGCTAATTGTTCACATATCAGTACAAATCAGTCTACCTACCTAGGGCTATTTCTTTTGCCCCATTTTAAGATTTGTTCAAAGTCAAGATGATTGTCAGAGTTCTGTAGATAGGCATACAGTGATCCATTGCTCGCAAACTCTGAAAGAGAAATGCTAAAACTCAAAACAGAAAAATGATGGAAAAATCTAGGGTAGGTATGTATGAAAAACATTTTATTTTTCAAAATCAGTTTATTTCAGATGAAAGTTCTGAGTATCATTTATTCACCATAGTGAAAGTGGCTGATACTAAGCAAGTCATCACCTGTACTAAGCAAGTCATCATCTGTACTAAGCAAGTCATCACCTGAACTAAGCAAGTCATCACCTGTTCTAGGCAAGTCATCACCTGAACTAAGCAAGTCATCACCTGTTCTAAGCAAGTCATCACCTGCACTAAGCTAGTCATCACCTGAACTAAGCAAGTCATCACCTGCACTAAGCAAGTAATCACCTGTACTAAGCAAGTAATAACCTGAACTAAGAAAGTCATCACATGTACTAAGCAAGTAATCACCTGTACTATAAGCAAGTCATCACCTGAACTAAGCAAGTCATCACCTGTTCTAAGCAAGTCATCACCTGAACTAAGCAAGTCATCACCTGAACTAAGCAAGTCATCACCTGCACTAAGCAAGTAATCACCTGTACTAAGCA
This sequence comes from Saxidomus purpurata, assembly GCA_022818135.1. Lineage (NCBI taxonomy): Eukaryota > Metazoa > Mollusca > Bivalvia > Venerida > Veneridae > Saxidomus > Saxidomus purpurata. The sequence goes on from JAFMSR010000013.1 coordinate 510,772, forward strand.
AGTAATAACCTGAACTAAGAAAGTCATTACATGTACTAAGCAAGTAATCACCTGTACTATAAGCAAGTAATCACCTGTTCTAAGCAAGTCATCACCTGAACTAAGCAAGTCATCACCTGCACTAAGCAAGTAATCACCTGTACTAAGCAAGTAATAACCTGAACTAAGAAAGTCATTACATGTACTAAGCAAGTAATCACCTGTACTATAAGCAAGTAATCACCTGTTCTAAGCAAGTCATCACATGTACTAAGCAAGTCATCACCTGTACTAAGCAAGTCATCACCTGAACTAAGCAAGTCATCACCTGAACTAAGCAAGTCATCACATGTACTAAGCAAGTCATCACATGTACTAAGCAATAATCACTCGTACTGAGCAAGTCATCACCTGTTACTAAGCAAGTTATCACCTGTTACTAAGCAAATCATCACCTGTTACTAAGCAGTAGTTTGGTTCCTCTGTGACAGCTCCATAGAACTTCATAATGTTTCTGTGGGACAACACACTCAACACCTGTGCCTGTCAAATTGTAGAAAAATCAATCAGCTTAAGTATGTTAATCAGCATACGTCAATCAAACAATTAGTCAATCTGGGCTTGCATTAATTTGAGCTAAAAGCAATCAATCAATCAGCTCAGTTAATCTGGGAATAAAGCAATCAATTTAATCAATCAATCAATCAGACAGCCTGAGCTTAAAACAATCAATTCATCAGTAAATTTGAGCTTAAATATGTTAAAGCAATCACTTTCTATGTAAACTGGAAATGGTTCAGTATACTCTATAACCATTAAGGTTTAATAATTCTCATGGCATGTGAAATTCAAGTGCTAAAGCCTGGCTCAATCCTTACTGTTCATTAACTTCATTGCATGTAAGACTTTCATATGTGAATTTACTGTATGTACTATATTCGATGAATTTCAGAATATTAAAAACAAGAGCTGTCCATAAGACAGCACGCTCGACTATTGTGGGTGTTTGCTAATAAAACAAAACTTTTATCAGTATAATAGCAAAACAAAATTCTGCTAACTATTAAGTATAAACTAGGAAAGCTGAATCATAAAAAAAGTCAAAATCTATAACCATAGATTTAATTTTTGGTAAAGTAATTGTTTGATACAAAATTTACCCTGAACACTATTGCAAGGTTTGATATAACTACCATAAGTGGTTACTGAGATATGTGCATGATAGTACCTTGCATGCAAAACTTTAACCAAATTTCAAAGTCAAACAAGGGCCATAATTTGCACTAAATTTAAACAAGAGTTATCTGTCTTGACTGTGTGACACCTCTTAAGACATTAAAAAAGTTTCAAGTCAATATCATAAGTAGTTACTGAGATATGTGCATGATAGTACCTAGCAGGCAAAACTTTAACCAAATTTTCAAAGTCAAACAAGGGCCATAATTTGTACTAAATTTATACAAGAGTTATAGGACTTGACTGTGTGACACCCCTAGAGACATGAACAAAGTTTCAAGTCAATATCATAAGTGGTTACTGAGATATGTGCATGATAGTACCTAGCAGGCAAAACTTTAACCAAATATTCAAAGTCAAACAAGGGCCATAATTTGTACTAAATTTATACAAGAGTTATCTGCCTTGATTGTATGACACCCCTAAAGACATGAACAAAGTTTCAAGTCAATATCATAAGTGGTTACTGAGATATGTGCATGATAGTACCTAGCAGGCAAAACTTTAACCAAATATTCAAAGTCAAACAAGGGCCATAATTTGTACTAAATTTTTTCAAGAGTTATCTGCCTTGATTGTATGACACCCCTAAAGACATGAACAAAGTTTCAAGTCAATATCATAAGTGGTTACTGAGATATGTGCATGATAGTACCTAGCAGGCAAAACTTTAACCAAATTTTCAAAGTCAAACAAGGGCCATAATTTGTACTAAATTTTTTCAAGAGTTATCTGCCTTGATTGTATGACACCCCTAAAGACATGAACAAAGTTTCAAGTCAATATCATAAGTGGTTACTGAGATATGTGCATGATAGTACCTAGCAGGCAAAACTTTAATCAAATTTTCAAAGTCAAACAAGGGCCATAATTTGTACTAAATTTTTTCAAGAGTTATCTGCCTTGATTGTATGACACCCCTAAAGACATGAACAAAGTTTCAAGTCAATATCATAAGTGGTTACTGAGATATGTGCATGATAGTACTTAGCAGGCAAAACTTTAACCAAAGAAGCAACGCCAACGCCGACGCACAAGTGACTGTAATAGCTCTCCATATTCTCCGAATAGTCGAGCTAAAAATCATCTCACTTCTTTATCTAGAACAAGCAGTTTCTTCACTGCTACCTCCATTTCGAACGGCTTCCAAATTGCCCGGTATACACTACCAAACGTTCCTCCACCTGCCTTTTCCAGGAAGAGCAGGTCATCAAACTCTACTTCACAAAATCCAGTTGCCATGGTAATACTTCTTTTAACACATGATCATCTTAAAGGGAAATTTATAGTTGAGTAGTGCTGTAACTCTGCTTCCGTTTCAAAATGCACATTAAGTGTAGAAGTAAGAGAAGACGATTTTAAAACAAAACACCTGTAAGCTAAATGTTAAGGGCAGTAGGGAATTTTTCACCCTTCGACAATTAGTCCCAGGTTTCTATGATAACATCATCCTCCTGTCACTTGGAACATTTTCGGATTATTTACTTGGGCATGTTGGGTAAGGCAACTGTGCATGTGCATAATCTCTAACCTACTCGACTCCTGTAACCCCAAAGTCGCTCGCAAGTAGACCAGGGCTCAAAATGGCAGACTAAATAGTCTTACCAGTGTTGCATCTAAACTGAAGTCATCATAAATAAACCGCAATTGCTGTTGCAGTGTTTATAACTTTATTACCCATCATGCATCCATATTGGTTCCGAACTCTTTCTCTATAAGCCTGTAATCGGTACCCAGTATGTGGCTGGTTTTTACCATTAGAGCAGGTATTAGCCAGCATTTTAGTGAGTGTTATTGGTATCTATATTAGAACAATCCAAATAAATTAATGAATCCGCCCTATTTTTCTAAGAAAGGGGAAATCCCCCTTATTTTTAAATCTGGATCATGTGTTACAAAAGGTGACCACGCGAAACCAAAGACTACAAAGAGGTCACAAATAAATAGAGTTGACGGTTGTTTAGAGGTGCATATTTTGGGCCATATATGATGTGATGCAACACTGTCTTACTCGACTTGTTCAAATACTTGAGCAACTTATCCGAAAATTGTCACACACATACCCTAGAGGTCATGTTACAATGGCACTATGCATGTAACAATCTTTTATCCAAGTAAATAAAATTTATAAAACGAAAATGCTATTTTTGTCAGCTGTTGGTAGCCACAGGTCACACGGCCCCAGGCCACATGAAGTTAGCTAATCAGTTCATCAAATTGTATTGGAATTCTTCCCTACCAACGAAGAACTAACTACATACTAAAACGAAATGGTACTAACGACCAGATAAATAAATAAAGATAGAATGGAAAGTGTTTTACTAATGTCAAAGCATTGTTTAGGCTGCAAATTTGGGGGACGAGCACAAATGTTTGATAGTATCCAGACCGGAAGTGAAAGACCAATTTACGGCAAGGCCGGGTGTGGAATCTTTTCCAAAATTTTCGCTTCAATTTTGATACGAACTGATTAAAAGTCCGTATGAATTCAATTATTGACAATATAGGCTTATTATGAATTAAAGAAACAAATATTTCTTTTGAGCAACGATTATTGTTTTATAAATTCCATTTGCTCAATTTTACGACAAACAAACAGTTGCCAAATCGAAGGACAATTTTGGTTTCGGGCAATTTTCATGAGTCTGCATTGATCTCCATATGTTTTAATGATTTCAAAGAGTGAGGGCAAGTTTACAGATTATGAAACATGCATTCGCTTAAGTCAGTAGCCTGTGATTTCGAGTAAGTCTCTCTGTTTTAAGTAAGTGACATAGTAGTCGGATAGTCCAACTAATTGTACGCGAGTCGAGATATTGTGTTATTTTTGTTTATACTAATCTATTTAAGGTCGATTGTGAAACAAGTTATACAACTTATGTCAATTACTCTCAACACATCATTCCTGACGGTATCCATCGCCGTGAGGGTATGAGAGAAGAGAAGCCAGTTTTCCCTTTTAATAATGCTAAGCGCCAAGCAAGGGAGCTACTGGTACCATTCTTCATGTCTTTGGTATGATGCGGCTTGGGAGCAAACTTACGACCTCCCGCACTGGAAGTGGACTCTCTACCACTAGGCTATCTCGGCGGTTATTTAGGGATGTAATCGATTCAAACGATATCGATATATCAACGATAAAACACTTTCGATTTGATATCGATTGCCGTTTTGAAAAATCGTATATCGAATAATGTTATACGGGGCAATGATATACAGTTTCACATGTTCGAAAATTCCATTAAAACTCGACCGGAATATAAACAATCACTCTACCCAGAGTGCTGTGTTTGTCTAATGAATGATAGTTTAATGAAATATGGTATCATAGGCAAAAATATTTCAGCACTGCAAGGGTTGATACATATTACAGACCAGAAATATATGTTTAGTACAAATAAAGTCAAGACATTTGGTAGAATATGTAGTCAGAGACTTTTTTACGCCCCTGTATCGATATATTACTGTATCGTCAATATTTCTAAATTGATATATCGATACAAAAATTTTAATCAATGACATCCCTATGGTTATTTTTGTATGGGCTTTATCTCTCCTATAGCGAGATTCTGACGCAAAACAAAAATATCTCAGAATTTGCTTAAGACATCACTAAATTATTTTGACTATGTAGTTGGATAGGCGTATATATAATGAGAACGTTACACATTTTGTTGACATTTGCAGTTTCATATGTATAACTATTGTCATGTTTTATGTAGACTGTATACACTATAGTAAAACTAGCTTTGTTATAGTTTAGGCCTATACTTTCTCAAACCTTGGTGAGGCTGCCTTTTTCATGTTGCATTACAAACATGGCAAACTTTGAAAGCCGAGAATTATATGTAAATTTTTGCATGTCAGAACTCCCAGGAACATTTCTAAATTAAAAAACCAACAAACTGATACAATCATGTACATTAACTGCAAATTAAATATGATTTTTCTAAAAATAAGTCGTCTATTTATCGCAGTTCAAATTACCATCATGACCGTTAATCTGTTAAGTGCTGAAACTTAGTGATACCTTCTCAAATCACGATTTTTGTTTTGAATAAGAAAGCCAAGAATTATATGGAAATTATACATACATGTACATGTATTGGAAATGGTTGGACCAAAATTAATTTAAACTCTTATATAAATGAAAATGATACTTACTTGAATGATTTGCAGTGGCACTTCTGTAAAAGAGTCTGATCTATGGCCATAGTACAATGTAAAGAGTCATTAAATCTCTGTTGATCGCCAAATTTTTTTTGATGAGGTGCTTGCTGAGACATTATTCCCGGATAGCAGCTGTTATCAGACTCGTTAGAAGACCCAGATATAGTAATCATACTGTGAGAGACATAGGTAGCATTAAATAGAAAGATACCTATTTCGTTTCAAGGAGGTGTGATTCTTTGGGTGTAAACAGATTTGAAACAGTTATGTGCTTGTGAAGCTTAGGGTTTGTGATATGAATTTATTATGACACTCTCTCACTGGTGTGTTGTTTACTGACTGATGGTCGCAACCAGTGACTGTGACCTTCAATTACCTAGGTAGTTATTGTAAAACTTAGTATTTATTACACTCACTGATTTTGATGCTCAGTGGCTTTGACACTTAGTGGTTGTGATACTCATTGTCAGATTGTTCCATTTAAAGGATTGTAACACTTAAGGATTGTTACACTTTGTGATTGCAACATTTAGTGATTGTTGCACTCATTGATATTGATACTCAGTGATTTTGACATTGATGGTTGTGATGCTTAGTAATTGTAACTGTTGAACACTCAGTGATCGTTACACTAATTGCTTTTGATACTCAGTGATTATTACACTAAGTGGTTGTGACACTAGGTAATACTAGGTGATTGGGACACTTAAAGATTTTGATACACAATGATAATGACAGTGTATATAAAATATTATAGTGGTTGTGACACTTGGTGATTTATGACACTCTGTGGTTATGATACCGGTACTCAGTGATTGTGCGTCTTTATCATTTATGACACCAGTAGTTGTGACACTTAAGTGATTATGGCACTTAGTCAGTCAGTGATTGATAAGCTCTTAGTCAGTGATTTATAAGCCCTTAGTCAGCGATTGATTAGCACTCAGTCAGAGATTCATTAGCATTTAGTCACTGATTGATTATCACTTAGTCAGCAATTTATTAGGACTTAGTCAGCGATTTATAAGCACTTGGTCAGCGATTGAAAAGCACTTGGTCTGTGATTGATTAGCGCTTAGTCAGTGTTTGATTAGCATTTAGTCAGTGTTTGATTAGCATTTAGCCAGTGATTGATATTTACTTAGTCAGTAAATGATTAGCAATAAGTGATTTATTAGCCCTTAGTCAGCGATTTATAAGCACTTAGTCAGTGATTGAAAAGCACTAAGTCATTGATTTATTAGCACTTAGTCAGGGATTGATTAGCACTTAGTCAGCAATTAATATGTACTTAGTCAACGAATGATTAGCACTTAGTCAGTGATTGATTAGCACTAAGTCAGGGATTGATTAGCACTTAGTCAGTGATTGAATAGCACTTAGTCAGCAATTGATTAGCACTAAGTCAGGGATTGATTAGCACTTAGTCAGCAATTGATATGTACTTAGTCAGTGAATGATTAGCACTTAGTCAGTGATTTATTAGCACTAAGTCAGGGATTGATTAGCACTTAGTCAGCAATTGATTAGCACTTAGTCAGCGATGGATTAGCACTTAGTCAGTGATGGATTAACACTTAGTCAGGTATGGATTAGCACTTAATCAGCGATGGATTAGCACTTAGTCAGCGATTGATTAGCACTTAGTCACTGATTGATTAGCATTTAATCAGTGATGGATTAGTACTTTGTCAGCGATCGATTAGCACTTAGTCAGTGATTGATTAACACTTAGCCAGTGATTGATTAGCACTTAGTCAGTGATTGATTAACACTAAATCAGTGATTGATTAGCATTTAGTCTGTGATTGATTAGCACTTAGTCAGTGCTTGATTTCAAACTTACAGTCTTCACATCTGAATGCTTTCTCCGCTTCAACCTTTTATTTTCAGAAGTAAAGTCGTATGTTTCTATTTAGTAGGAATCAGATAGAACTGTTATTTTTGGCAAGTTTATTTTAAAAGAACAGTGTATGTCTTTGTTAATCGCATAACCTAGATAATAGTAACTGGAGCGTTAGCCAGTTTTAACTCTTTTATCAGTGTATCAAGAAGAGAAAAACAATAGACTAGTGAAATGAAGAAAGTAAGAAAAATGTTCTGGCCAACCTGTGTTAAAGACCACCTCCAAATGAACACCGCCTCTGATTAAAGGTCACCTCTGAATAAAACCACTATGTTAATAAAGATAACAGGGAGAAAACCGTGCACTATTCAAATATTGTGTGTACACCTGTGAGTAACGACCACCTGTGAACAAAGACCACTGTAGCTTCTTCCTAAGAGTGGTCTTTGTTCACAGGTTTGACTGTAGTGCAGAAAATAAATTTACGTTCATAATTTGATGTGGTATTAGCCGCTAGCTTTAACAGTTATTACTTTAATCTTATAACTCATCTAATTGATATACTGCAACTGTGCAACACCCATTAGACTGAACTGTTTTAAATTTAGAAAAGTATTTACCGTATGTAAAGTTTCTTGGCACATGCTTGGGTGCAATGGAGTGTTGCCAAGCATTCTTTGATAGGTGTCTTGCAATTATAGAAAGTGAACTGTTGCATATCATCTTGGAAACAATAGTAAATAAAGTGGTGTTGCTATTCCTAATATCTAGGTCAGTTAATTCAGTCAGAGAGATGTCTGTCCAGATAGAACAGCCAGGGCTGGAATAGAACGAAGTTCACTATACAAATGTACCAATTATTAGTCGGAAAGTTACAGAAATGATTAAACTGCCAGGTATTATTAATATTGTGATGATGTGTTATAAGCTTACCTGAGAATGAAGTGCTATGGCATGCTGTCCACTGTCAGTCAATATGTCTGCTCATATTAACCCAGTTGGCTTTTAGATGCCACATTTTTTACCCAATCATCATGAAAATTAACCATACTGTTTTTATTTTTTGATAATCAGTGGGTCTAGTTTGAAAATGTGTTTACTTGGTTGCTAGCTCAAATCAAGTGTTACATTGTGAACATTAGACTTATTTTTAATATAACAAATCATAATGAAGCTTTGCTCTTAATTTATAAGCTCTTGGTCAGATTCAAACTGGGTCACACAGGATTTAAAACCAGGTCACCAGGTCAAGAGGCCACCTTTAATACCCAATAATCTGTTTAATCATAAACATTTGGTCAGAAAGTGATGAGGTCACAAAAACTGTCATATACTACCGGTACTTTTGAATAGGTATATGGAAACTTTCTGAACAAGAGAGGCCACATGTTTAACCCCAATAATCTTTAAAATTGGTCAGAATGTTTGACAAATAATCTCTTGGTGGTCACTTGGGGTCAGAACAGGTCATCTGGCAATATTTTATTGAAAGAGGGTTAAAAATACATTGGGAGAGTTTGACATGTGCCATTTTATCAGGGTCTTTCAGTAGGAGAGTTTTACTGGTGCCATTTTATTATAGTCTATCAGTAGACTAGTTACGTTTGTAAACATTCTCAGTCTTAGACACCTGGCCAAAGATGAAGCAGGAATTTACGCCTCAACTCAACATTTTCCCTGCTTTGAAACTTACCTTCTTTCTTCTACGTTGTTGTTCTAGTTTGACACAGAAACAGATATTTCTATTTACGCTGTTGTTTCTGAATGGCGTTCGAAAAACTCTGAGAGTTTTTGTTTAACATTGCGTCATGTGCGTGTACTGTGTTTACCATAGTGATTACTTTGCCTGACAGCTCGGAGCAGATAAGTTTTGGACTTTCTGTTGAGACAAGGGATTAAGAAAAGGCTTAATAAAGTTAATTTTGAAGTTTTAAATTTTAATACATAAAGTAGAAAATTATGTTTTTTTGTTGTAGAAAAGTCCAATTTTTGGTATTGAAAGGACGTAATTACCATGTTTCGAGGGCAATGCAGGGGTATGGATATATGACAGCTAAACGTTGTGGACTGGACTAATATACCGGATTATTAGAAGGAAAAACAGTTGCTGGATTAAGAGAATAACCGAGGTACCATTATATTACTCATAGTTTACTTATTAGCTTCGTTAGTTTATCATAGCTCATAAGATAACTATTCTTTAAAAATAGATCTCCCTACGCTGTAAAAATTTAAAAATAGATCTCTCCCTTCCCCTAGAGATTTCAGCATCTTCCTTGGAGCTGTCCTAAGGTCCTAGGTTTGAATGCTAGTAGGGATGTGTTCGCAAACCCCTGCCCAAATTTTAGTAAGAGGCAAGGACTCACAGGGTACTGGAGACTTAAATTAGATAGGATTGTTTAGTTATTTTACATGTCTATAAATAGTATGTGATACTGACTACTAGTCATTTCAAAGAAAAAAATTCTCACCTTAGGAAGGCTTTAATTAGTCTCTACTATAACCCAATGCTAGACCCTCGACCCCATCCCGCCTCAATCCCCCACTCCACCCACAACCTACCCTCCTCTTTCTAACTGTGTCTTTGTACTTGAGTGTCAGTAGGAACAAAGTTAACAGTAGTGAGTATACATGTATTACAGTTCCCAGGTTCTACTTGATGTTCAAATGCATGATTCTTTGAAAATCAGACAATCTCTGTGAACATGTGGTTCTCCTTTGTTTTCTCGGTTGGCATGCTGATTGATTTCAATATTATAACTAGGAAATATTTACATTGTACATGTATACTCAAAATTTCCCACATTATTTTTGATAATAGGCCAATGTTTTAGGTAATCAAAATGATTTTAAAATAATAATTCTTATAGAAAAGTTATGAAAATATTCAAATTTTCAGTTAAAATTTAATTTATAGCTTATTTAAAGAATGGCAAATGATGTTGGCATGTGATATGTATTTAATATTCATTTCTGATCAGTAACTCCAGAATGCTTCAGCCTAGGATCCTCAAACTTAATATGGAGATACATGTAGGTCATGACCTCTAGATGGTCCCTATTTCTTCAGTTGGTCAAAGGTCAAGGTTACAGTGATCTTGATGAATAAAACATGTTTCTGATCAATACATAGAGAATTTTGGGCGTAGAATTCTCAAATTTGATAAGGTAGTTGGTCATGACTAGATGATGACCCTTATTGCTTTGGAGGTCAATTCTGAATGCCAAAGGTCAAGGTTACTGTGACCTTGAAGAATAAGAATCATAGAGAACACCTCAGCGTAGAATGTTCAAATTTGATAGGGAAGTTGGCAATGACTAGAAGATGACCCTTATTGCTTTGGAAGTCAATTCTGAATTGGTCAAAGGTCAAGGTTACAGTGACATTGATTTCAGATCAATATCTAGAGAACACCTGGACATAGAAAGCTCAGGTTTTGGCAGGGAGGTTTGCCATGAACAGTGAATGAACTGTATTGACTTTGAGGTCAGTAGGTCAAATGTCCAGGGTCACAGTGACCTTTAACATTGAAATTAAACAGGAAGACTTCTAGGCACTGTTGGCAATGGACCATGGTTCCTTATGTTATAATCAGCAGGATGACAGGTCTACATGCTATTTTCTAGGTCAGTACATACTATTGCTGACCTTGCATAAATTTTTATCACTATCAGCCAGTCAGAATTGAGTATCTAATGTTATTACTGCTTTTTTCGGGGTCAGTGTATAGAAATGCAATTTTGAATTATGTAAACAATACTTTATAGTTAAAAAAGTCCCAAGGAAACACTTTGACCTATGAATCTTTAAGTTGCAAAGAGAGTTTGCATGTGCCCAGAAAGGTCAAATTCTACTAAACCTATTATAACGCCACTTTGTCAGTCATTTATACCTTTCTATTACTAGAGTGAAAAGAATGACAACATTCTTTGGCTCCAGATGAAGAATTTTGGTTACCTGTGTAGAAATGTATTATTTTCCCAGCGTTTTATATTAATTGTTGGCTGCTGTTTTAGTGTAACTGCTGCATGGAATTATGGGAAACGAGTATGAGTAACGCCTTTAGGCACAGTAAAGATTGTTATATGATTAATTGATTATCGTGTGCCTTTGACTTTTACCGAAAACAGCAGAATAAAAAAGATTACATTTGGACTTTTCCATCTCAAAATTTGGGTCAATATGTTTAATTGTTTAAAGGGGTAATCAGTGAAAATTTATTGACTGAATAGCGAACAGTGCAGATCATGATCAGGCAGCTCAGATGTGAAAACTGATCATGATCTGCCCTTGTCACCAAGGACTTGGAGCAAGCAGGGTAAGGGTAATAGATCCTTTTGATTAATCGGGGTAGTTCCCTTCTGATAACAAGGCTGTATAGTACGATAAAACAAAATTTTTAAGTAATCTCTATCTTAATGTTTCACCATTCAAAAATTGCAATTTTAGTAATAACAATTTAAGGCATGGCATGGCATGTCCATGTTACAGACTGGCAATTTACCTAACCATCATTCCTCGGAAGAATCAGTGATTCAGTACTAGACTCCTATCCTACACAAGAAACTGTCACCTTTCTAACATAAAGAATCATGGTCAGTAGCAAGGCTCAAACCCATGACCCGCAATCAATGTGAGGTAACAGTGATTTCAAGTCAGCAACTGTAACCACTTTACCGACAGAGGGGGTTAGTCTGGCTGGTAAACACAACTTACATTTCCTGCAGCCTAACATTACATTCACTGACAACAATGCTCTGTTTTCACTTTCTTTCATTGTACACCAGATGGTATTTATGGAATCTCTGTGACTCTGCTGCACACGCTATAAATGCAGTAATCACCAGTGCAGGAATCCTGCAGAAAAGTTGATTGTCTGTGAGCAATACCTGACTTTGTTTATAAAGTTATAAATTTACTGTAGAATAGGAATTACTTGTGCGTAATTGATCTTCACTCCATTTGCAAATGCTCAATATGTACAGGTTTTGGTGTAGAGGATGAATTCCATAACATTTTGTAGAGTTTAAAGTTTATATTATAAAAGATGAGAAAAATTAAGTCTCCAAAATTATGTATGACATCAGTAAAAAGCATAAATTAAATGGCGCAAAAAAACCACACGTTTACCTTTGATGCATGGATCTATATAATACATATTAATATTGTAAGGGATAATAATTTTATAAGCCGAAAATTAAATGGCACTAAAATAAATTGTATGACCTTGGATGCATGGAAACTAATGGAATCACTCTGTATAATACATATACATGTACATCGTATTGTAAGGAAAAAAGATATGTGCGCATTATGTACATGTATATGTGTTACTAGAATCAATGAATTTTACAATGTTTCTGCATTATTTTAAGAATTAAAGCATTTCTTGCATTTATGTAAATAATTCATATTAAAATTTTGATGCTGTAAGTGCTCATGAAAAATTCAATTTTAGATAATTATGCAAAATGTGTCTTGAAAAGTTATGCAAAATGTGTCTTGAATATAGAAATTTTTTGAAAACTTTCCACAGTGTCAAACTGTTATTCTGACAGGCTAAAACATACAGCCCTGTCTACATGTATGTTTTACTCAGGACTTTCCTTCCCACTTTCAAGTGTTAACAGTTGTGCTGAATTCTGCAAAGTGGTGAAAGAAATTTGCAACAGAAATTTTATAACCATCTCAGCCAAAATTCAAATTATTTGCTAGAAAATGGCTGTAATTATTTTTGCCAAAAGGTGGCACTCTGAGGAGGCCCTGTTTCTTTTTTGCCACTTACAGTGTGTTACAATTTAGTTTAGAGCTTCCGTGAAATTATAACCATGGTACATCCTTACATGTGGGAATAATTTTTGTTTGTGATGTTTTTAGTTAAGTATATCCTTTGAACGCCTGTAACGTAATAAACCATATACGCGGGTTAAGACAGGTTTGGCCTTCCATAGAAGTGACAGTTACCATATGGAACAAGTTTTGTCTGTATGAATTGAAAGGCAGCTCCTGAATGTTGAAAACAACATGCGCAGTAAACCGAAAGTAGCCATAACGTGATGTACAGTGTTTACAAAAACACATGCATGTCTGTCGAGTGTGTAACAAAATATGCCGGTGTGCAAAGGTTATACAAGAAAATTCTGTTTTTATGCCAAAGTCTCATGTTTGTTCCCATTTTCAACCACTGACACACACTTAATGCAAATTCAGGTGAAATTAACCGAAAACACGGGTCTTACGGAATTTTATATATCCTTAGTACTCAAACCTAGGTATATTGACATCTTATGAGAACGCTTGATAGCAAAAAAAAAAAAAAAAAGAAGTCCATGCGCAGGTTAGCAGACAGGGTGACCCCTACCTAGGTTTGAGTACGACATGTCTGCTTTATGCCTGTGAAAAAATATTTGCACGCGCTCAAAACACTATCCCACAGGGGCCTGTACGCGAACGTTGGTAAAATGAAAATTTTCAAAGCTGGTAAAATTGTGTCCAAGGTCATTTTCAAGGTTGTCTTAAAGTGTCAGCATTTGCCTCGGACGTCTGAGTTTTCAACATTCAGGAGCTGTTGGAATAGCCTATCAATTCATACAGACAAAACGTGTTCCATACGGTAACTGTCACTTCTATGGAAGGCCAAACCTGTCTTAACCTGCGTATACGGTTTATTACGTTACAGGCGTTCAAAGGATATAGCAAGTTAGCAGCGTTTCAAGTTATATGAATTAAATACAGTTCTTCTTATTGTTTTATTGTTTCAGTGAAAAATGGATGATGAAGCAAACCTAAGTTACTCGGCACAGCATATTGAAGATCTGTTACGATGTCCTATATGTCTGGACAGATACAGGACACCCAAACTGTTGCCATGCCAACACACATTCTGTCAGTCTCCTTGTCTGGAGCAGCTTATCAACAGGTGAGGTTACTATAACTTGTCATACCTTTCAGTGGTCTACTGAAATACATGTATAAAGGTAAATTATATTTCCTCTGATAAACGCATTAGATATTCAGAAAAAAATGTTTGCTCGGGTGAAAGATTGAAACTAATGTATCTCAATACATTGTTGTATGTGAACACGAAACTAGTTTGCTCTCCATGAAAATATCTTCTTTGTTTGTGTTCACATAGTGAAATACACTAAAGTTTCGCTATTACTTAGACCACTCAATATTAAAAGACGATTTCGATATTAAGACCACTTTATGCAATTCTAACTAACTTTTGAGTATATATGAATATATTACCTAATTAAAAAAACAATTATACTCTCTAGAATGTAAAGTTCTATTTTTGTAAGTCGTAGCTCAGGTTGAATACTTTCAGCCAACTTTGGTAGCAAATTATTGTGCCATACAAGGATCAGCTGGTACATTAATGCTGTGGTGATCATGATCAGCACTAGTTTCTGTGATCCCTTGTATTGTAGATTTCACCAGATCAAATGTCCAGAATGCCGTATAGAGCACAGAGTGCCTTATGGCGGTGTGTCAACTTTTCCAACCAACCGCACTGTACAAAACTTCTTAGATCTGCCCACACAGGCACGCCAGATGCTGCCTGCAACCAATCAGCCGTCCATTAATCATGACGAAGACAGAGGAGCTGGAAGAGAGCAAGCCAATGGTCCATCCAATCATAACCCATCACAACTACAAAATGAGCAACAGTCTATGCAAAATGCTCCACAAGTGAATGAAACCCAAAGAACAGGTTGTTCTGCCTGTGGACGTCAACTTACATTGTCTCGCTGCTCGCACTGTGATAATATAATGTGTGATACGTGCAAAAGATCTCATATGGAGCAACTTAGGCTTGATATAAATCGACTTGTCAGTCAGTTACGAAGAGGTATACCAGCTTTTTCTGATGCTGTCAGCCTGATCGAAAACAAATCGGAACAACTTCATCAGAGAGCCGAGGCGGGAAAAGCAGAAATAACAGAAACAATAGAAAGATACATATCAGAACTTAGAAATAGGCAAAGACTGTTACACAGTGAGGTGCAAATGTGGTTACTTGGTGAGATAAGGGCTTTACGCATGGTACAAGAAAATGTAGAAGTTGAATTGGCCAGCACAGCAAGCTTTTGTGATTCGACGGAGTCGGTATTAGCCCGACCAAATACAACAATTCCTGATGAAGATTTGGTGGACTTGAAACGCCAATGTGTGGAACATATGGAGATCATTAGGATATATGAAGGTGGGAATGCAGTTAGGTTGCCGAGGGAAAGGAGGGTAAGTCACAGACAAAATGTCCTCTCAGTCTTGTTCACCTCTTCGGGATTCCACCTGTCTTATTCATAATTTATGACAATTTTGTGCACAATCATCAAAAATTGCATATGCCATAAAATAAATGTTTTATATATAGTAGATTTGTCATCAAAACAGAAAATTTTCACCAAATGTGTGTTTATCATAAGTTGGCCACATTGCCTAGTGATGGAGGGAATCCTGCCTCATTCAGTGTAATTGAGTTAAATTTAATTTGAGTTAGTTACAGTTTTGAGGTAATGACTTACAGCATTTCAGTTATATTGCTTGAATCCAAATTTTATAACTCTGATTTTGCCTTTTTTACTCAATCCATCACTGCTGTTGACTGTAGAAACAGTTGTTTTGAGAACGCAATGTACAAGTTAATGTAATGTCCCTGAAAATGCAAATTAAAGAAATATAAAACCTTTAAGATTTTCAATAGCCGCATTTTTACACCTAAAACTGACTTACCTTTTACTGTATAATTTCAGGTTGAAGTATCTTTCGAGGGGAACAGGTTCTCACAAGTTATATCGAACTTTGGAGAGCTATCTGTCACCGAGCGCGATGAAGTAAGCAGTGGCAGTAGCTCTAATGTGGCCTCTGACCCTCCGTCCATCACATCAAGGTCGTCATCGTCCAGAGAATCATCGCCTGCTGTTCCTCCTCCAGTGTTTGCTATGAGAGGTGCAAGAGCAAGAGATACATCCCCGGCACGTGCTACTGCGGCAGATAGGGCCCAGCCTTCACTCGATACAGCCTTAATAGCAATAGGTATGCTTCAAGTTCATTTCCAAATTTAAACATTTTGTAAGCACAGCTGTTATATTATTCAGAGCTCATGATATTTTATCCAAAGGTGAATTGTAACTGAATTGTCACTTCTGTTCTTATTTAATTTGAAAAATATTTAGTTGAATTGCCTTGAAGGCCAGCCATGATGTCAAGGCCAATCTTTATGTTTGCAATTAATTTCATAATGTAATTATTTCCAGTACGAACTCAATGAGTTTTGGAGTTTATTGTCAAAAAATAGAATGAGATCTGATATTCAACATAGGTACATTTTTGTAATATAACATGTTACAACTGAGTTGATAACGTCGGTTCATACTATGTTTGTTTTTTGACAGATGATTTGTTATGAATAGAATTTAATGTAACCAGGATAACAGTTTGGCATAATATTATGTAAAAGCAAATGCTCTTTGGTGGACATTTTGATTTTGGAAGTTGCATGCCTATTAGATTTGCTTACTCCTTAGAAGAAATGCAAGCACTTTGGCTTGTTAAATTTGATCTATAATTTAAATTGTCTGTCTAAGCATGAGAATGAATCATAATTATGATATCTACAGGAAGTAACAATAGGGTACCGAATAGACATGAAGAGAGATCTGCAGGTTTAATGGGAGGAGGTGAAGCTACAGACCCCATTGATATTCCAAGCCCCGCCCAAAGACCCACCCCTAGAGAAAGAATGGCTGGTCTGATTGGAGGCGGAGTTGGGATAAACATATCCCCATCACCACGTGTACAGAGAAGCCAGAGAACTGCTGGTATATTTGGAGGAGACACATCATCAGGGACAGACTCTGGTAACAGCAAATGTTTTTTTCCCTGTCTTGTATATTCAGATTTAGTGTAACCTCTCGATAATTATTGTTCTTGCTATGCACTTTCTTGTGCTTGTAGAATCTCGAATTTTCTTACAAACTCCTAATATTGAAAACACAGCTGAGCTTCCGATACTAAACACTAATAGATGCTGAAATATTTAAGAATTATATACTTTTTAATGAGTACTGTCAACAAAACAAAAGCTCCTATTAAATTCAGAGAATTGAGTGTCGTCTCTGCCTTTATGTTTTAGGTCCAGCTTCTGCAGACAATACACCACGGCAGAGAAGGAGAAATCTGTCATGGGAACTGCCTGTAGATTTCTCATATCCACCTAGAAGTGATATAAGAGCTGGTAATGGTAACGAAGGCAATACAGGTACACGCAGAAGCATGCAGGAGAGACGTATGCATAATTTATCTGATTCTAGACTTTTGAACAATCTTGGTGCAAGTGCAAGACAGGAAGCAGTAAACCAGTCTAGGAGAAGACACAGAAGTGGAAACCAGTCATCTCAAAATACTTCCCAGGATTCATCACAACAGGAACCTGTAGCAAGTACAAGTTCAGACAATACTGACAGACCTCCTCCTGTGGTGAGAAGTCGTACATTCACAAGAGAGGAATTCCAAGCCATTAGAGAAGAGGATAGCGGTTCAAGGGCAAGTACTGCTGATTCTATAAATAGGCCAAGAGAACCAGTTCGATTTGATGTTAATATTGAACATGATGGTAACACAAGTGATACAGATGGCACAACATTTCGAGTAAACGCAGTAGATGGAGGTGAAAGTGTGAGAGTCAATGTGCCAAGGAATAATTACCAAGACAAAGGGAGAGCAATAATTCGATTTGGAGCAAGAGGTAGTAACGAGAGCGAATTTGTTTGGCCACGAGGTATTACAGTTTCTAGATCTGATCAAGTATATGTAGCAGATAGTAGTAATCATCGTGTTCAAGTTTTTGATAATATTGGCACATATATAAAATGTTTCGGTTCCTACGGTCAAGAAGAGGGTGAGTTTGACTGTCTGGCAGGCATAACGATGAATACAATGGGCGATTTTTTGATAACAGATCGCTACAATCACAGAATCCAAGTGTTTGATTCTAGTGGAAACTTCAAGTTTGAATTTGGAGAGGAAGGGAACGGAGATGGTCAAATGAGTTATCCGTGGGGCATTGCATGTGACAGCATGGGCTTTACTTACGTATGCGACAAGGAAAATCACAGAATTCAGGTCTTCCAGGCAAATGGTGTGTTTGCCAGAAAGTTCGGCAGACTTGGAAGACAGAACGGACAATTTGAAAATCCACATTACTTAGCCATTAGTTCAGACAATAAAATATATGTAAGTGATAGCAGTAACCATCGAATTCAAGTGTTCAGTATGTATGGCGATTACATTTTCAAGTTTGGATCTGTTGGGACTATGCAGGGCCAGATGAAGTATCCGAAAGGAATCGCCATTGACGAGCAAGGATTTGTAGTAGTAGCTGATAGTGGAAACAACAGAATACAGGTTTTTCGAGGGGACGGAAGGTTTTATTGTATGTTTGGAAGTTATGGAAGTGACAATGGGCAGTTCAAGGGACTGGAGGGATTGGCCATCTTGGCTAATGGCAATGTAGTTGTAAGCGATAGGGAAAACCACAGAATCCAAATCTTCTAAATTCAGAGAATGTAAACCTCATTTATAGATACATGTACGTGCCCGTACAGATTTGAGCTAGTCTTGCGTTATTTGTATTATGTGAAAGGCATGTATACCAGTGTTAGCTAGTCTTCCACTACACATGCAAAAAGGATTGCATGTTTCTGAACTGTCAGCCTTGCCTGAAAAACCTTATCATTTCCATCTTGATATGTATCATCGCTGCATAATTTGTAAAGTGGACATCTTAAACATTTAAAGCGAACAACACCAATTACTGTTTATGACTGGGATCAGTGGAAAGTATAGTTAAGACCTTGATCAGACTGCCTGGGTTCATGGGCCCTGGTCACAAAAACAGAATATAAAGGTTCAGCACAGTTACCATAAAAAGGAATAACAACATTAGTGTCGTATTGGTCTCTGATACCTTACGTTTGTGTTCCGTCCGTCTGTCTGATTTGTAACTATTCATGGACGGCAAATTTCAAATCTCTCGACTTGGTTATGTCATGCATGTATAATGTGTGCAAAGATTCACATAGAGCTCTTTTTAAAATATGCCCATTTGACAATACATCAGCTCTGAAACAATTATCTTACACGTTGAGGGATTTTAAAAGGATTTAAAAAAAAATGTTTATCGAGACAAGCTCGATAGCGAACTCCCTAGCTTGATTTGCAAGGACGCGCAAAGAATCCAACGTAGAATGCTCAAAACTTGTTTTATAGAGAAACATATGTGTTACTATTACAAGTTGTAAGTGGCTGGGGAGCTATTTTGCAATGCAATTCTTTGTTAACTTGACTTATTGATTTACTGATTTATTGATTTACACTACAGTAATTTTCTCGATTGCAAAACAAGTTCTTGCAACTTAGATTAATCGTTCTCGAGACTCATTCCAGATGGAATCAACCTCGAACTTGTTATATAGTACATGTATTCTGTTATTGTTAGGATAAGCAGTACGAATTTAAACAAATGTGTTATGTAGGTGAAAAAAACCTTTCTCATCCAATTCTTTCAGGAATAATATCATTCAATTAAAAACCTAACAGAAAGAATTTTGTGAATAATAAACAAATGCGTCCAGGCATAATAAACTGGCTTATTTACAGTATTTTATATTATTGTCCACACCAAAGCTGTAAATAACCTAACTTAAGAGTCATAATGAATAAATAGCAATGTGGTTCCTATGAGATGCGTATGATTGAGAATGTAGCAGTATTTTTATACAAATAAGTAAATGTGTTATTGGTATTTAACGATGTACTAGTATGTTTTACAAGATAAAAAGTCAAATATGTAAAGAGACTATCGCATGAAATGTAATGTGCCTTGTGCTTTATTGCTTCAATGGAATTATTTGGCGTGATGTGTGAGGTATTTACAGTGAAATGATCAGGCGGTATTATTCATTGTTTTGTCTGACTTTACCTGTTGTTGAGAAGAGCATTAACGATGCGAGATTAAAACGCCATTGACGTCAGAGTTGACAAAAACTACAGACGGAGCGGATCAGATACATTGAAACTTCGCTCGGAAAATTAGATGCTAGTAAACAGAGCAGTGATGCTAGTAAACAGAGCAATTCTTTGTGTTTTTGTACGTAAAAACTAAAAGGAGTTGCAGTGCATTTTAGGATAGTTGTCACTATTTTTAAAATTTCATTTTGTGCTCAGATGGAGAACTAATATTTTTATTTTTCACCCAAGAAAATAAATATCCTAAGCACTGACACTACATAGTAAAGTACGGGGTTTATTTTTTATCTACACTTGTGCATGAGAGGCATCCCAAACATTTGTTTTTGCACAGCTATTGCCTATGAAGACTGATCAGTATTGTTTTAATATACCAGCCAAAACATTTTATTTGTTTTACAAAATAGGTAAATGCTCGTTTTACTTAAATATATTCGGATGGAAAGGACACACCTTGTTCCAAAAGTGCTAAATAAAGTGCTTATAGAACGTTATTTCATTGTTTATATTGCTGTGCCTTCAAATGTCAATGTCACAACTAAACCTGCTGAGAATGGTCTCGGCTCGAAACGGATGAAGTCTTAGCTTTATAGTGCTGTTAAAAATTTTTTTTTTTTGTTCTCACTATTTTGTTATGTATTTTATGATCATTACATGGTATTATTTAACAGCATAATTTAGTGATTTCACAATACCTCAACAGTATTTTATATTCTCTGTTATGTTATAGTGTACTAATTAATATGTTGTTTTAAAGCATATTATTATACCACAGTTATTCTGTAAAGTATTTTTGCAAATTGTTATTATTCCGAGTACATTACAAAATGTTATATACATAATAAGACTAAAGAGTGTACAGTAAAATATTCCCAGAACGTTAAACATTCAGTGTGATCTATTAGAAATATATTAGACAATACCTGAAACTGTTTGTTTAGGAAGTGAACAAATATATATCGTTTAAATATGTCTCCAGTGCTTTAAACATAGCTTTTTGTGATGCCAGTTTACGTCTTTATATCTATGTTCAACAAAATGTATCTTCCATTTAAATCTACAAAAAAATCTAACACGCTGTAATTACAGCGTGTTAGATTTTTTTGTAGATTTAATTACAGCGTGTTAGATTTTTTTGTAGATTTAAATGGAAGATACGTCTTTATATCATGTGCAAATGTGAAATGTAATTATTTCAAAGTCACCCAAGGCCGTCCTTCATATGCTTTGTTAACTTGAGTTGTATTCCTCTTTAGAATATATCCGTCCATAAGATTTGTTTTTACTGAATTGTTAAATCTTTCAATAACGTTTGTAATACCAGTTGCATGTTCATTTATTTGTTGCATTTTCATAGTTTATGATTGCATTATTACCCTGTTGTCTCTGGTTTGTACTTAGTTTTCTTGTCACAATTATATCTAATGTTTCCTAGTGACAAAATTAATGTTGAAACCGGATTAATGATTATTATTTCTTAGTACAATGGAAGGAGGGTTTGGGTTATAAATTGCCGTTTTTAAGGCAACAAAGATGGTCTATATAATTATTGTTAAATGCTCATTTTTCGAGAATGTGACTGTAAATAAGCAGGTAGCAAATCACATTTTTAATGCGGGTTCAAAACAGGTTCTACACCAACTTACCCACCATGTTTTTTCTCTAAAACGTGACAGTTTGAAGTTACTGATAATAAGAGGGCCGAGAAATTGGAACGGTGAAAGCGAAATTTGTTTGTTTACTTTCTCCAAGTTACTTATTTCCCTTGCAATATGTCAACAAATTTTGCGTAACGACCAGTTCAGGAGAAATTGAGACCCTTGTTTGTTTTGTCGGTCATTTAGAGTGTTTTGCTTTCATCAAAAGGCTTGTCTCCCAAAAAGGGCATAAACTCTGTCAAACACTTAATTATTTTATAGATATATTACGTGTACTTGACAGTTGCCTGCCTTTGCAACAGGTGTAAATTTTAGTAAAATACATATATATTATAAAATTGAAATAGATACCAACAGAAAATGATTTGTTAATATCTAATAACATGAAAACATGAAAAAGAAAATAAAGGTCCCTAGAATATTTTGATTGTAGCATTTGCTTTGATATAAGAGCTTCCATGTAACAGTGTCGAGGTCAAGAAAACAGGGAAGATTGTATGTAAAATAATAATTTTACTAATTAACAAGTAACGATTTATTTTGTACTAGATTAGTACGCACTATGACGGGTAGTGAATCTTCAAAAATGATTGATTAGCTTCTAGTCTTGAGTACCAAAGCATTGTTTTTCATTGACATCTGATTTTACATGCTTTCATTGTATTTATTATTGCATTAACATTTATTTGTTGTTTGAATATCAAATATCATTTTTTAATAAAAAATATATTTATTAAGTGAAGCCCGAGTTATATTTTACTGATAACAAATGTATTCTGGCCATTTGTAATGAAATGAAAGTCAGATTTGGTTGCCTGTAATTGATAGTATCTGAAAAGGCTGTATATAGTAAGAAACTCGAGTAATTCTGAAAAAGCTTGCATCTTACGTTATGCTGCTATAAATCAGGGGGTATATTGGAGTTGGTCTTGTCCTTACGCCACGAAACTTTTATTTGTTCAGTTCTTTAGCTTCATCTGTCCAGTGAAAACGACATATTTGTACTAAATGTTCGCTCGTACGGGTTGTATTACTATGAACTGCGTTAAAAATATAGTGAAGCAACTTTATTTCTCTTTCCATATAGCAACTATAAATCTGTACTCGTTAAAATCAGTAACAACGCACTGGTAGAAAGACGGCAGTTTCATTGGATGACAAAGCCCCCCTCCCCCCACTAAATATATTAAAATTCATGCGACCCCGTTCTAGAGAAAATGAAAAGTTTTCTTTCGCTGCGCTCACGCCATTTTTTATTAACATTTACTACACGTTTATAGTTTGAAACAATTTCAAAATGCCAACTACTTTTTTGTGGCCAATGTTATCTTTAGTGACAGATCTATAATACTTTTTCCACGAGGGAAAAACGTTTCTTTCCGTTAAAAGTCGATGAGACCTGCATATTGTAATATTAAATGCACTATTGCTTCAATGATATTAAATTACGTTTTATTTAAGATCAGAGATATTATTTCTTACAGTCAGTCCTAATACAACAGTACGACAGTTACAGGTAAATATTTTGGATTATTTTATCTAATTTATTTTTATTCAAAAGTGTTAACAATAATATGTTTAAGTTTATAATCATTAGATCAAGGACATCATTATTATTTTATTAAATTGATCTGTTATTGTATAACTGAAGAACTGTGAAGAGCACTTTACGTGAAATATTGTGGTTTTGCTTGTACTACAAAGATCAAACTGCAATTACTGTTGACCTTAAGTAACTAGCGATCATCAAAATGAGTTTTTAACTGCGCTGGAAAGAATCAGAATGAGGTTTACCAGGTTTTAAACATTCTAGTTTTACTTCGGAAAAATGCTGATCTGAATCAAGGTAAGACTGAGCCACAGTGCCTACTTACAATTTTTGTCTGTTTTATACACGCACATGTATTTATTTCACGCATTTAAATCTACTTGACTAACTCGCCAAAATGTTGACAAAGATTCTTGCCATTTGATTTTGGAAAAGACCGCTTTCAGCTCACATTATATGCAAAATAAAATTAAGAATTTTAAAGAATTGAAAAACAACATAACTAAAATCTAAGCTACAGGTTATATAAAACAAACTGATGAGATATGTTCATTTTTAAATCAATCATTTAAAAGCTGATTTTATATTCAAAAAGGAGATTTCAATTATTAATTTGGCTTCCAGTTGGTAAAAGAGTTAATCAAATATTTCTGTGCTATGCAATACTTTCAAACTGTAACGCCCAGTTATATCTGAAGTTATATTTAAAAAATGTCTGCAGATGTATTTTATTTCCATGGTTGGTTGAACAACAGTTCATATGATATGTTTATGATGTTTGCCGTCGAGTAGACATATTGTTTTTGCCATGGTTGTCTGTCTTTCTGTCTGTCCGTCACAAATGGTTTCCGATCGATTACTGAAAAAAACTGTTTATCGTAGGATCCTATAACTCGATAGACTTATTGGTCATGCCAAATAAAAGACCCGTATGGATTTTGGGATCAGTTGGTCAAAGGTCAAGGTCACAGAGATCTTTAATTTGAAATGGCTTCCATTCGATAGCTGAAGAACTGTTGGACCTAGGAT